>CM060990.1:19689595-19717095 GCA_030765065.1 Deroplatys truncata | reverse complement strand
ACTACTACTACTACTACTACTACAACTACTACTGCTGCTGCTGCTGTTTCGCTATTTCCACCACTCTTAGTACTACTACTGCTGTAAGTGCTGCAGCTGTTCTGCTATTTCCACCACTCTTAGTACTACCACTACTGCAGCTGCTGTTCTGCTATTTCCACCACTCTTAGTACTACTACTGCCGCTGCTTTTGTTCTGCTATTTCCACCACTCTTAGTACTACTACTACTACTACTACTACTACTACTACTACTACTGCAGCTATTCTGCTATTTCCACTACTCTTAGTACTACTACTGCTGCTGCAGCTGTTCTGCTATTTCCACCACTATTAGTACTACTACTACTGCAGCTGCTGTTCTGCTATTTCCACCACTCTTAATATTACTACTACTACTACTACTACTACTGCAGCTGCTGTTCTGCTATTTCCACCTCTCCTAATACTACTACTACTGCTCCTGCTGTTCTGCTGTTACCACCACTCTTAGTACTACTACTACTGCAGCTGCTGTTCTGCTATTTCCACCACTGTAAATACTGCTACTACTGCTGCTGCTGCTGTTCTGCTATTTCCACCACTACAAATACTACTACTACCACTGCTGCTGCTGTTCTGCTATATCCACCACTCTTAATACTACTACTAATACTGCGTTACTGCTATTTCCACCATTCTTAATAATACTACTACTTCTCCTGCTCTTCTGCTGTTTCCACCACACTTAGTACTACTACTACTGCAGCTGCTGTTCTGCTATTTCCACCACTCTTAATACTGCTACTACTGCTGCTGGTGCTGTTCTGCTATATCCACCACTCTTAATACTACTACTACTTCTGCTGCTGTTCTGCTATTTCCACCACTCTTAATACTGCTAGTGCTGCTGCTGCTGTTTTGCTATTTGCACCACCCTTAATACTGCTACTACTGCTGCTGCTGTTCTGCTATTTCCACCACTCTTAGTTCTACTACTACTACAGCTGCTGCTGTTCTGCTATTTCCACCACTCTTAATGCTACTACTACCGCTGCTGCTGTTCTGCTATTTCCACCACTCTTAATACTACTACTACTGCTGCTCCTGCTGTTCTGCTATTTCCACCACTCTTAGTTCTACTACTACTACTACTACTACTACTACTACTACTACTACTACTACTACTACTACTACTGCAGCTGTTCTGCTATTTCCACCACTCTTAGTACTACTACTACTGCTGCTGTTCTGCTATTTTCCACACCTCTTCGTACTACTACTACTGCTGCAGCTGTTCATCTATTTCCACCACTCTTAATACTACTAATACTACTACTACTACTGCAGCTGCTCATCTATTTCCACCACTCTTAATACTACTTCTACTGCAGCTGTTCTGCTATTTCCACCACTCTTCGTACTACTACTACTACTACAGCTGCTGCTGCTGTTCTTCTATTTCCACCACTCTGCGTACTACTGTTACTGCTGCTGCTGTTCATCTATTTCCACCACTCTTCGTACTACTACTACTGCTGCTTCTGTTCATCTATTTCCACCACTCTTCGTACTACTACTACTGCTGCTGCTGTTCATCTATTTCAACCACTCTTCGTACTACTACTACTGCTGCTGCTGTTCATCTATTTCCACCACTCTTCGTACTACTACTACTACTGCTGCTGCTGTTCATCTATTTCCACCACTCTTCGTACTAATACTACTGCTACTGCTGTTCTGCTATTTCCACCACTCTTCGTACTACTACTACTGCTTCTGCTGTTCATCTATTCCCACCATTCTTAATACTGCTACTAATACTGCTGCTGCTGTTCTGCTATTTCCACCACTCTTCGTACTACTACTACTACTGCTGCTGCTGTTCATCTATTTCCACCACTATTCGTACTAATACTTCGGCTGCAGATGTTCATCTATTTCCACCACTCTTCGTACTACTAGTACTGCAGCTGCTGTTCTGCTATTCCCACCACTCTTAATACTACTACTACTGCAGCTCTTCTGCTATTTCCACCACTCGTAGCTACTACTACTGCTCCTGCTTTTCTGTTGTTTCCACCACTCTTAGTACTACTACTACTGCAACTGCTGTTCTGCTATTTCCACCACTCTTAATACTGCTACTACTGCTGCTGCTGATGTTCTGGTATTTCCACCACTCTTAATACTCCTACTACTGCCGCTGCTGTTCTGCTATTTCCACCACTCTTAATACTACTACTATTGCTGCTGGTGTTCTGCTACTTCCACCACTCTTAATACCACTATTCTGCTGCTGCTGTTCTGCTATTTCCACCACTTTTACTACTACTAATGCTGCTGCTGTTCTGCTATTACCACCACTCTAAATACTACTACTACTGCTTCTTCTGTTTTACTATTTCCAACACTCTTAATACTACTACTACTACTACTACTACCACTACTACTACTACTACTACTTCTATTACTGCTGCTGTTCTGCTGTTTGCACCACTCTTAATACTACTACTACTGCTGCTGCTTCTGTTCTGCTATTTCCAACACTCTTAATACTACTACTACTACTGCTGCTGTTGTGCTATTTCCACCACTCTTAACACTACTACTACTACTGCTGCTGTTCTGCTATTTCCACCACTCTTAATACTACTACTACTACTACTACTACTACTACTACTACTACTACTACTACTCCTGCTGCTGCTGCAGCTGTTCTACTATTTCCACCACTCGTAATACTACTACTACTACTACTTCTACTACTACTGCTACTACTGCTGCTGCTGCTGTTCTGCTATTTCCACCACTCTTAATACTACTACTGCTGCTCAGCTGCTGCTCTGCTAATTCCACCACTCTTAGTTCTACTACTACTACTACTACTACTACTACTACTACTACTACTACTTCTACTACTGCAGCTGTTCTGCTATTTCCACTACTCTTAGTACTACTACTACTGCTGCTGTTCTGCTATTTCCACCACTCTTCGTACTACTACTACTGCTGCAGCTGTTCATCTATTTCCACCACTATTAATACTACTACTACTACTACTACTGCAGCTGTTCATCTATTTCCACAAGTCTTCGTACTACTACTACTGCTGCTGCTGTTCATCTATTTCCACCACTCTTAATACTACTACTGCTGCTGCTGTTCTGCTATTTTCACCACTCTTAATACTACTACTACTGCTGCTGCTATTCTGCTAATTCCACCACTCTTAGTTCTACTACTACTACTGCTACTACTACTGCAGCTGTTCTGCTACTTCCACTACTCTTAGTACTACTACTACTGCTGCTGTTCTGATATTTCCACCACTCTTCGTACTACTACTACTGCTGCAGCTGTTCATCTATTTTCACCACTATTAATACTACTACTACTACTACTACAGCTGTTCATCAATTTCCACTACTCTTCGTACTACTACTACTACTGCTGCTGTTCATCTATTTCTACCACTCTTTGTACTATTACTACTGCTGCTGCTGTTCTGCTATTTCCAGCACTCTTCGTACTACTACTACTGCTGCTGCTGTTCATCTATTTCCACCATTCTTCGTACTACTACTACTGCTGCTGCTGTTCATCTATTTCCACCACTCTTCGTACTACTACTACCGCTGCTGCTGTTCATCTATTTCCATCACTCATAAAACTACTACTACTGCTGCTGCTGTTCTGGTATTTCCATCACTCATACTACTACTACTGCTGCTGCTGTTCTGGTATTTCTAACACTCATACTACTACTACTGCTGTTCTGCTATTTCCATCACTCATACTACTACTACTACTGCTGCTGTTCTGGTATTTCCATCACTCATACTACTACTACTGCTGCTGCTGTTCTGGTATTTCCATCACTCATACTACTACTACTACTACTGCTGTTCTGCTATTTCCATCACTCATGCTACTACTACTACTGCTGCTGCTGTTCTGGTCTTTCCATCACTCATACTACTACTACTTTTACTGCTGCTGCTGTTCTGGTATTTCCATCACTCATACTACTACTACTACTACTGCTGCTGCTGTTCTGGTATTTCCATCACTCATACTACTACTACTGCTGCTGCTGTTCTGCTATTTCCATCACTCATACTACTACTACTGCTGCTGCTGTTCTGGTATTTCCATCACTCATACTACTACTACTGCTCCTGCTGTTCAGCTATTTCCATCACTCATACTGCTACTACTACTACTACTACTACTATTACTGCTGCTGGTGTTCTATTATTTCCACCGCTCTTACTACTACCACTACTGCAACCGCTACTACTACTACTGCTGCTTCTGTTATGCTATTTCCACCACTCTTATTACTACTACTACTACTACTACAGCTACTACTACTACTTATATTACTGCTACTACTACTACTGCTTCTGTTCTGCTATTTCCACCACTCTTCGTACTACTACTACTGCTGCTGCTGGTCATCTATTTCCACCACTCTTCGTACTACTACTACTGCTGCTGCTGTTCATCTATTTCCACCACTCTGCGTACTACTACTACTGCTGCTGCTGTTCATCTATTTCCACCACTCTTCGTACTACTACTTCTGCTGCAGCTGTTCTGCTATTTCCACCACTCTTCGTACTACTACCACTGCTGCTGTTCATCTATTTTTACCACTCTTCGTACTATTACTACTGCTGCTGCTGTTCTGCTATTTCCACCACTCTTCGTACTACTACTACTGCTGCTGCTGTTAATCTATTTCCACCACTCTTCGTACTACTACCACTGCTGCTGCTGTTCATCTATTTCCACCACTCTTCGTACTACTACTTTTACTGCAGCTGTTCTGCTATTTCCACCACTCTTCGTACTACTACTACTGCTGCTGCTGTTCTGCTATTTCCACCACTCTGCGTACTACTACTACTGGTGCTGCTGTTCATCTATTTCCACCACTCTTCGTACTACTACTACTACTGCTGCTGCTGTTCATCTATTTCCACCACTCTTCTTAATACTACTACTACTGCTGCTGCTGTTCATCTATTTCCACCACTCTTAATACTACTACTACAGCAGCTGTTCTGCTATTTCCACCACTCTTCGTACTACTACTACTGCTGGTGCTGTTCTGCTATTTCCACCACTCTTCGTACTACTACTACTGCTGCTGCTGTTCATCTATTTCCACCACTCTTCGTACTACTACTACTGCTGCTGCTGTTCGTCTATTTCCTCCACTCTTCGTACTAGAACTACTGCTGCTGCTGTTCTGCTATTTCCACCACTCTTCGTACTACTACTACTGCTGCTGCTGTTCAATTATTTCCACCACTCTTCGTACTACTACTACTGCTACTGCTGTTCATCTATTTCCACCACTATTACTACTACTACTACTACTACTACTACTACTACTACTACTACTACTGCAGCTGTTCATCAATTTCCACTACTCTTCGTACTACGACTACTGCTGCAACAGTTCATCTATTTCCACCACTCTTAATACTACTACTACTGCAGCTGTTCTGCTATTTCCACCACACTTCGTACTACTACTACTACTGCTGCTGCTGTTCTTCTATTTACACCACTCTTCGTACTACTACTACTGCTGCTGCTGTTCATCTATTTCCACCACTCTTCGTAACACTACTACTGCTGCTGTTCTACTTTTTCCACCACTCTATGTACTACTACTACTGCTGCTGCTTTTCTGCTATTTCCACCACTCTTCGTACTACTACTACTCCTGCTGCTGATCGTCTATTTCCACCACTCTTCGTACTACTACTACTGCTGCTGCTGTTCATCTATTTCCACCACTCTTCGTACTACTACTACTGCTGCTGCTATTCATCTATTTCCACCACTCTTCTTAATACTATTACTGCTGCTGCTGTTCATCTATTTCCACCACTCTTCGTACTACTACTACTACTGCTGCTGCTGTTCATCTATTTCCACCACTCTTCGTACTACTACTACTGCTGCTGCTGTTCTGCTATTTCCACCACTCTTCGTACTACTATTACTACTGCTGCTGCTGTTCTGCTATTTCCACCACTCTTCCTACTACTACTACTGCTGCTGTTCATCTATTTCTACCACTCTTTGTACTATTACTACTGCTGCTGCTGTTCTGCTATTTCCACCACTCTTCGTACTACTACTACTGCTGCTGCTGTTCATCTATTTCCACCATTCTTCGTACTACTACTACTGCTGCTGCTGTTCATCTATTTCCACCACTCTTCGTACTACTACTACCGCTGCTGCTGTTCATCTATTTCCTTCACTCATACTACTACTACTGCTGCTGCTGTTCTGGTATTTCCATCACTCATACTACTACTACTGCTGCTGCTGTTCTGGTATTTCTATCACTCATACTACTACTACTACTATTGCTGTTCTGCTATTTCCATCACTCATACTACTACTACTGCTGCTGTTCTGGTATTTCCATCACTCCTACTACTACAACTGCTGCTGCTGTTCTGGTATTTCCATCACTCATACTACTACTACTACTGCTGTTCTGCTATTTACATCACTCATACTACTACTACTACTACTGTTGCTGCTGTTCTGGTATTTCCATCACTCATACTACTAATACTACTACTACTGCTGCTGCTGCTGTTCTGGTATTTCCATCACTCATACTACTACTACTGCTGCTGCTGTTCTGCTATTTCCATCACTCATACTACTACTACTGCTGCTGCTGTTCTGGTATTTCCATCACTCATACTACTACCACTACTACTACTGCTACTACTACTACTGCTGCTTCTGTTCTGCTATTTCCACCACTCTTATTACTACTACTACTACAGCTACTACTACTACTTATATTACTGCTACTACTACTACTACTACTACTACTGCTTCTGTTCTGCTATTTCCACCACTCTTCGTACTACTACTACTGCTGCTGCTGTTCATCTATTTCCACCACTCTTCGTACTACTACTACTGCTGCTGCTGTTCATCTATTTCAACCACTCTTCGTACTACTACTACTGCTGCTGCAGTTCGTCTATTTCCACCACTCTTCGTACTACTACTACTACTGCTGCTGCTGTTCATCTATTTCCACCACTCTTCGTACTAATACTACTGCTACTGCTGTTCTGCTATTTCCACCACTCTTCGTACTACTACTACTGCTTCTGCTGTTCATCTATTTCCACCACTCTTAATACTGCTACTAAAACTGCTGCTGCTCTTCTGCTAGTTCCACCACTCTTCGTACTACTGCTACTACTACTGCTGCTGCTGTTCATCTATTTCCACCACTATTCGTACTAATACTACTGCTGCTGCTGTTCATCTATTTCCACCACTCTTCGTACTACTAGTACTGCAGCTGCTGTTCTGCTATTCCCACCACTCTTAATACTACTACTACTGCAGCTCTTCTGCTATTTCCACCACTCGTAGCTACTACTACTGCTCCTGCTTTTCTGTTGTTTCCACCACTCTTAGTACTACTACTACTACAGCTGCTGTTCTGCTATTTCCACCACTCTTAATACTGCTACTACTGCTGCTGCTGATGTTCTGCTATTTCCACCACTCTTAATACTACTACTACTGCTGCTGCTGTTCTGCTATTTCCACCACTCTTAATACTACTACTATTGCTGCTGGTGTTCTGCTACTTCCACCACTCTTAATACCACTATTCTGCTGCTGCTGTTCTGCTATTTCCACCACTCTTTCTACTACTAATGCTGCTGCTGTTCTGCTATTACCACCACTCTAAATACTACTACTACTGCTTCTTCTGTTTTACTATTTCCACCACTCTTAATACTACTACTACTACTACTACTACCACTACTACTACTACTACTACTACTACTACTACTACTACTTCTATTACTGCTGCTGTTCTGCTGTTTGCACCACTCTTAATACTACTACTGCTGCTGCTGCTGTTCTGCTATTTCCACCACTCTTAATACTACTACTACTACTGCTGCTGTTGTGCTATTTCCACCACTCTTAATACTACTACTACTACTGCTGCTGTTCTGCTATTTCCACCACTCTTAATACTACTACTACTACTACTACTACTCCTGCTGCTGCTGCAGCTGTTCTACTATTTCCACCACTCGTAATACTACTACTACTACTACTACTACTACTACTACTACTACTACTACTACTACTACTACTACTACTACTACTGCTACTACTGCTGCTGCTGCTGATCTGCTATTTCCACCATTCTTAATACTACTACTGCTGCTCAGCTGCTGCTCTGCTAATTCCACCACTCTTAGTTCTACTACTACTACTACTACTACTACTTCTACTACTGCAGCTGTTCTGCTATTTCCACTACTCTTAGTACTACTACTACTGCTGCTGTTCTGCTATTTCCACCACTCTTCGTACTACTACTATTGCTGCAGCTGTTCATCTATTTCCACCACTATTAATACTACTACTACTACTACTGCAGCTGTTCATCTATTTCCACCACTCTTCGTACTACTACTACTGCTGCTGCTGTTCATCTATTTCCACCACTCTTAATACTACTACTACTACTACTACTACTACTACTACTACTACTACTACTACTAATACTACTACTGCAGCTGTTCATCAATTTCCACTACTCTTCTTACTACTACTACTGGTGCTACAGTTCATCTATTTCCACCACTCTTAATACTACTAATACTGCAGCTGTTCTGCTATTTCCACCACACTTCGTACTACTACTACTGCTGCTGCTGTTCTTCTATTTCCACCACTCTTCGTACTACTACTACTGCTGCTGCTGTTCATCTATTTCCACCACTCTTCGTAACACTACTACTGCTGCTGTTCTACTTTTTCCACCACTCTATGTACTACTACTACTGCTGCTGCTTTTCTGCTATTTCCACCACTCTTAGTACTACTACTACTCCTGCTGCTGATCGTCTATTTCCACCACTCTTCGTACTACTACTACTGCTGCTGCTGTTCATCTATTTCCACCACTCTTCGTACTACTACTACTGCTGCTGCTATTCATCTATTTCCACCACTCTTCTTAATACTACTACTGCTGCTGCTGTTCATCTATTTCCACCACTCTTCGTACTACTACTACTGCTGCTGCTGTTCATCTATTTCCACCACTCTTCGTACTACTACTACTGCTCCTGCTGTTCTGCTATTTCCACCACTCTTCGTACTACTATTACTACTGCTGCTGCTGTTCTGCTATATCCACCACTCTTCGTACTACTACTACTACTGCTGCTGTTCATCTATTTCTACCACTCTTTGTACTATTACTACTGCTGCTGCTGTTCTGCTATTTCCACCACTCTTCGTACTACTACTACTGCTGCTGCTGTTCATCTATTTCCACCATTCTTCGTACTACTACTACTGCTGCTGCTGTTCATCTATTTCCACCACTCTTCGTACTACTACTACCGCTGCTGCTGTTCATCTATTTCCATCACTCATACTACTACTACTGCTGCTGCTGTTCTGGTATTTCCATCACTCATACTACTACTACTGCTGCTGCTGTTCTGGTATTTCTATCACTCATACTACTACTACTACTGCTGTTCTGCTATTTCCATCACTCATACTACTACTACTACTGCTGCTGTTCTGGTATTTCCATCACTCATACTACTACTACTGCTGCTGCTGTTCTGCTATTTCCATCACTCATACTACTACTACTACTACTGCTGTTCTGCTATTTCCAACACTCATAATACTACTACTACTGCTGCTGCTGTTCTGGTATTTCCATCACTCATACTACTACTACTACTACTGCTGCTGCTGTTCTGGTATTTCCATCACTCATACTACTACTACTACTGCTGCTGCTGTTCTGGTATTTCCATCACTCATACTACTACTACTGCTGCTGCTGTTCTGCTATTTCCATCACTCATACTACTACTACTGCTCCTGCTGTTCAGCTATTTCCATCACTCATACTACTACTACTGCTGCTGCTGTTCTGGTATTTCCATCACTCATACTACTACTACTGCTGCTGCTGTTCTGCTATTTCCATCACTCATACTACTACTACTGCTGCTGCTGTTCTGGTATTTCCATCACTCATACTACTACTACTGCTCCTGCTGTTCAGATATTTCCATCACTCATACTTCTACTACTGCTGCTGCCGTTCTGCTATTTCCATCACTCATACTACTACTACTGGTCCTGCTGTTCAGCTATTTCCATCACTCATACTACTACTACTGCTGCTGCTGTTCTGGTATTTCCATCACTCATACTACTACTACTGCTCCTGCTGTTCAGCTATTTCCATCACTCGTACTGCTACTACTACTACTACTACTACTATTACTGCTGCTGGTGTTCTATTATTTCCATCGCTCTTACTACTACCACTACTGCTACCGCTACTACTACTACTGCTGCTTCTGTTCTGCTATTTCCACCACTCTTACTACTACTACTACTACTACTACTACTGCTTCTGTTCTGCTATTTCCACCACTCTTCGTACTACTACTACTGCTGCTGCTGGTCATCTATTTCCACCACTCTTCGTACTACTACTACTGCTGCTGCTGTTCATCTATTTCCACCACTCTTCGTACTACTACTTTTACTGCAGCTGTTCTGCTATTTCCACCTCTCTTCGTACTACTACTACTGCTGCTGCTGTTCTGCTATTTCCACCACTCTGCGTACTACTACTACTAGTGCTGCTGTTCATCTATTTCCACCACTCTTCGTACTACTACTACTACTGCTGCTGCTGTTCATCTATTTCCACCACTCTTCTTAATACTACTACTACTGCTGCTGCTGTTCATCTATTTCCACCACTCTTAATACTACTACTACTGCAGCTGTTCATCTATTTCCACCACTCTTCGTACTACTACTACTGCTGGTGCTGTTCTGCTATTTCCACCACTCTTCGTACTACTACTACTGCTGCTGCTGTTCATCTATTTCCACCACTCTTCGTACTACTACTACTGCTGCTGCTGTTCGTCTATTTCCTCCACTCTTCGTACTAGTACTACTGCTGCTGCTGTACTGCTATTTCCACCACTCTTCGTACTACTACTACTGCTGCTGCTGTTCAATTATTTCCACCACTCTTCGTACTACTACTACTGCTACTGCTGTTCATCTATTTCCACCACTATTAATACTACTACTACTACTACTACTACTACTACTACTACTACTACTACTACTACTACTACTACTACTACTACTGCAGCTGTTCATCAATTTCCACTACTCTTCGTACTACGACTACTGCTGCAACAGTTCATCTATTTCCACCACTCTTAATACTACTACTACTGCAGCTGTTCTGCTATTTCCACCACACTTCGTACTACTACTACTACTACTGCTGCTGCTGTTCTTCTATTTCCACCACTCTTCGTACTACTACTACTGCTGCTGCTGTTCATCTATTTCCACCACTCTTCGTAACACTACTACTGCTGCTGTTCTACTTTTTCCACCACTCTATGTACTACTACTACTGCTGCTGCTTTTCTGCTATTTCCGCCACTCTTAGTACTACTACTACTGCTGCTGCTGATCGTCTATTTCCACCACTCTTCATACTACTACTACTGCTGCTGCTGTTCACCTATTTCCACCACTCTTCGTACTACTACTACTGCTGCTGCTATTCATCTATTTCCACCACTCTTCGTACTACTACTACTACTGCTGCTGCTATTCATCTATTTCCACCACTCTTCGTACTACTACTACTACTGCTGCTGCTGTTCATCTATTTCCACCACTCTTCGTACTACTACTACTACTGCTGCTGCTATTCATCTATTTCCACCACTCTTCTTAATACTACTACTGCTGCTGCTGTTCATCTATTTCCACCACTCTTCGTACTACTACTACTGCTGCTGCTGTTCATCTATTTCCACCACTCTTCGTACTACTACTACTGCTGTTGCTGCTGTTCTGCTATTTCCACCACTCTTCGTACTACTATTACTACTGCTGCTGCTGTTCTGCTATTTCCACCACTCTTCGTACTACTACTACTACTGCTGCTGTTCATCTATTTCTACCACTCTTTTTACTATTACTACTGCTGCTGCTGTTCATCTATTTCCACCATTCTTCGTACTACTACTACTACTGCTGCTGCTGTTCATCTATTTCCACCACTCTTCGTACTACTACTACCGCTTCTGCTGTTCATCTATTTCCATCACTCATACTACTACTACTGCTGCTGCTGTTCTGGTATTTCCATCACTCATACTACTACTACTGCTGCTGCTGTTCTGGTATTTCTATCACTCATATTACTACTACTACTACTGCTGTTCTGCTATTTCCATCACTCATACTACTACTACTGCTGCTGTTCTGGTATTGCCATCACTCATACTACTACTACTGCTGCTGCTCTTCTGGTATTTCCATCACTCATACTACTACTACTACTACTACTGCTGTTCTACTATTTCCATCACTCATACTACTGCTACTACTGTTGCTGCTGTTCTGGTATTTCCATCACTCATACTACTACTACTACTACTACTGCTGCTGCTGTTCTGGTATTTCCATCACTCATACTACTACTACTGCTGCTGCTGTTCTGCTATTTCCATCACTCATACTACTACTACTGCTGCTGCTGTTCTGGTATTTCCATCACTCATACTACTACCACTACTGCTACTGCTACTACTACTACTGCTTTTTCTGTTCTGCTATTTCCACCACTCTTATTACTACTACTACTACAGCTACTACTACTACTTATATTACTGCTACTACTACTACTACTACTACTACTGCTTCTGTTCTGCTATTTCCACCACTCTTCGTACTACTACTACTGCTGCTGCTGTTCATCTATTTCCACCACTCTGCGTACTACTACTACTGCTGCTGCTGTTCATCTATTTCAACCACTCTTCGTACTACTACTACTGCTGCTGCTGTTCATCTATTTCCACTACTCTTCGTACTACTACTACTACTGCTGCTGCTGTTCTGCTATTTCCACCACTCTTCGTACTACTACTACTGCTTCTGCTGTTCATCTATTTCCACCACTCTTAATACTGCTACTAATACTGCTGCTGCTGTTCTGCTATTTCAACCACTCTTCGTACTACTACTACTACTACTGCTGCTGCTGTTCATCTATTTCCACCACTATTCGTACTAATACTTCGGCTGCAGATGTTCATCTATTTCCACCACTCTTCGTACTACTAGTACTGCAGCTGCTGTTCTGCTATTCCCACCACTCTTAATACTACTACTACTGCAGCTCTTCTGCTATTTCCACCTCTCGTAGCTACTACTACTGCTCCTGCTTTTCTGTTGTTTCCACCACTCTTAGTACTACTACTACTGCAACTGCTGTTCTGCTATTTCCACCACTCTTAATACTGCTACTACTGCTGCTGCTGATGTTCTGGTATTTCCACCGCTCTTAATACTACTACTACTGCCGCTGCTGTTCTGCTATTTCCACCACTCTTAATACTACTACTATTGCTGCTGGTGTTCTGCTACTTCCACCACTCTTAATACCACTATTCTGCTGCTGCTGTTCTGCTATTTCCACCACTTTTACTACTACTAATGCTGCTGCTGTTCTGCTATTACCACCACTCTAAATACTACTACTACTGCTTCTTCTGTTTTACTATTTCCAACACTCTTAATACTACTACTACTACTACTACTACCACTACTACTACTACTACTACTTCTATTACTGCTGCTGTTCTGCTGTTTGCACCACTCTTAATACTACTACTACTGCTGCTGCTTCTGTTCTGCTATTTCCAACACTCTTAATACTACTACTACTACTGCTGCTGTTGTGCTATTTCCACCACTCTTAACACTACTACTACTACTGCTGCTGTTCTGCTATTTCCACCACTCTTAATACTACTACTACTACTACTACTACTACTACTACTACTACTACTACTACTACTCCTGCTGCTGCTGCAGCTGTTCTACTATTTCCACCACTCGTAATACTACTACTACTACTACTTCTACTACTACTGCTACTACTGCTGCTGCTGCTGTTCTGCTATTTCCACCACTCTTAATACTACTACTGCTGCTCAGCTGCTGCTCTGCTAATTCCACCACTCTTAGTTCTACTACTACTACTACTACTACTACTACTACTACTACTACTACTTCTACTACTGCAGCTGTTCTGCTATTTCCACTACTCTTAGTACTACTACTACTGCTGCTGTTCTGCTATTTCCACCACTCTTCGTACTACTACTACTGCTGCAGCTGTTCATCTATTTCCACCACTATTAATACTACTACTACTACTACTACTGCAGCTGTTCATCTATTTCCACAAGTCTTCGTACTACTACTACTGCTGCTGCTGTTCATCTATTTCCACCACTCTTAATACTACTACTGCTGCTGCTGTTCTGCTATTTTCACCACTCTTAATACTACTACTACTGCTGCTGCTATTCTGCTAATTCCACCACTCTTAGTTCTACTACTACTACTGCTACTACTACTGCAGCTGTTCTGCTATTTCCACTACTCTTAGTACTACTACTACTGCTGCTGTTCTGATATTTCCACCACTCTTCGTACTACTACTACTGCTGCAGCTGTTCATCTATTTTCACCACTATTAATACTACTACTACTACTACTACAGCTGTTCATCAATTTCCACTACTCTTCGTACTACTACTACTACTGCTGCTGTTCATCTATTTCTACCACTCTTTGTACTATTACTACTGCTGCTGCTGTTCTGCTATTTCCAGCACTCTTCGTACTACTACTACTGCTGCTGCTGTTCATCTATTTCCACCATTCTTCGTACTACTACTACTGCTGCTGCTGTTCATCTATTTCCACCACTCTTCGTACTACTACTACCGCTGCTGCTGTTCATCTATTTCCATCACTCATAAAACTACTACTACTGCTGCTGCTGTTCTGGTATTTCCATCACTCATACTACTACTACTGCTGCTGCTGTTCTGGTATTTCTAACACTCATACTACTACTACTGCTGTTCTGCTATTTCCATCACTCATACTACTACTACTACTGCTGCTGTTCTGGTATTTCCATCACTCATACTACTACTACTGCTGCTGCTGTTCTGGTATTTCCATCACTCATACTACTACTACTACTACTGCTGTTCTGCTATTTCCATCACTCATGCTACTACTACTACTGCTGCTGCTGTTCTGGTCTTTCCATCACTCATACTACTACTACTTTTACTGCTGCTGCTGTTCTGGTATTTCCATCACTCATACTACTACTACTACTACTGCTGCTGCTGTTCTGGTATTTCCATCACTCATACTACTACTACTGCTGCTGCTGTTCTGCTATTTCCATCACTCATACTACTACTACTGCTGCTGCTGTTCTGGTATTTCCATCACTCATACTACTACTACTGCTCCTGCTGTTCAGCTATTTCCATCACTCATACTGCTACTACTACTACTACTACTACTATTACTGCTGCTGGTGTTCTATTATTTCCACCGCTCTTACTACTACCACTACTGCAACCGCTACTACTACTACTGCTGCTTCTGTTATGCTATTTCCACCACTCTTATTACTACTACTACTACTACTACAGCTACTACTACTACTTATATTACTGCTACTACTACTACTGCTTCTGTTCTGCTATTTCCACCACTCTTCGTACTACTACTACTGCTGCTGCTGGTCATCTATTTCCACCACTCTTCGTACTACTACTACTGCTGCTGCTGTTCATCTATTTCCACCACTCTGCGTACTACTACTACTGCTGCTGCTGTTCATCTATTTCCACCACTCTTCGTACTACTACTTCTGCTGCAGCTGTTCTGCTATTTCCACCACTCTTCGTACTACTACCACTGCTGCTGTTCATCTATTTTTACCACTCTTCGTACTATTACTACTGCTGCTGCTGTTCTGCTATTTCCACCACTCTTCGTACTACTACTACTGCTGCTGCTGTTAATCTATTTCCACAACTCTTCGTACTACTACCACTGCTGCTGCTGTTCATCTATTTCCACCACTCTTCGTACTACTACTTTTACTGCAGCTGTTCTGCTATTTCCACCACTCTTCGTACTACTACTACTGCTGCTGCTGTTCTGCTATTTCCACCACTCTGCGTACTACTACTACTGGTGCTGCTGTTCATCTATTTCCACCACTCTTCGTACTACTACTACTACTGCTGCTGCTGTTCATCTATTTCCACCACTCTTCTTAATACTACTACTACTGCTGCTGCTGTTCATCTATTTCCACCACTCTTAATACTACTACTACAGCAGCTGTTCTGCTATTTCCACCACTCTTCGTACTACTACTACTGCTGGTGCTGTTCTGCTATTTCCACCACTCTTCGTACTACTACTACTGCTGCTGCTGTTCATCTATTTCCACCACTCTTCGTACTACTACTACTGCTGCTGCTGTTCGTCTATTTCCTCCACTCTTCGTACTAGAACTACTGCTGCTGCTGTTCTGCTATTTCCACCACTCTTCGTACTACTACTACTGCTGCTGCTGTTCAATTATTTCCACCACTCTTCGTACTACTACTACTGCTACTGCTGTTCATCTATTTCCACCACTATTACTACTACTACTACTACTACTACTACTACTACTACTACTACTACTACTACTGCAGCTGTTCATCAATTTCCACTACTCTTCGTACTACGACTACTGCTGCAACAGTTCATCTATTTCCACCACTCTTAATACTACTACTACTGCAGCTGTTCTGCTATTTCCACCACACTTCGTACTACTACTACTACTGCTGCTGCTGTTCTTCTATTTACACCACTCTTCGTACTACTACTACTGCTGCTGCTGTTCATCTATTTCCACCACTCTTCGTAACACTACTACTGCTGCTGTTCTACTTTTTCCACCACTCTATGTACTACTACTACTGCTGCTGCTTTTCTGCTATTTCCACCACTCTTCGTACTACTACTACTCCTGCTGCTGATCGTCTATTTCCACCACTCTTCGTACTACTACTACTGCTGCTGCTGTTCATCTATTTCCACCACTCTTCGTACTACTACTACTGCTGCTGCTATTCATCTATTTCCACCACTCTTCTTAATACTATTACTGCTGCTGCTGTTCATCTATTTCCACCACTCTTCGTACTACTACTACTACTGCTGCTGCTGTTCATCTATTTCCACCACTCTTCGTACTACTACTACTGCTGCTGCTGTTCTGCTATTTCCACCACTCTTCGTACTACTATTACTACTGCTGCTGCTGTTCTGCTATTTCCACCACTCTTCCTACTACTACTACTGCTGCTGTTCATCTATTTCTACCACTCTTTGTACTATTACTACTGCTGCTGCTGTTCTGCTATTTCCACCACTCTTCGTACTACTACTACTGCTGCTGCTGTTCATCTATTTCCACCATTCTTCGTACTACTACTACTGCTGCTGCTGTTCATCTATTTCCACCACTCTTCGTACTACTACTACCGCTGCTGCTGTTCATCTATTTCCTTCACTCATACTACTACTACTGCTGCTGCTGTTCTGGTATTTCCATCACTCATACTACTACTACTGCTGCTGCTGTTCTGGTATTTCTATCACTCATACTACTACTACTACTATTGCTGTTCTGCTATTTCCATCACTCATACTACTACTACTGCTGCTGTTCTGGTATTTCCATCACTCCTACTACTACAACTGCTGCTGCTGTTCTGGTATTTCCATCACTCATACTACTACTACTACTGCTGTTCTGCTATTTACATCACTCATACTACTACTACTACTACTGTTGCTGCTGTTCTGGTATTTCCATCACTCATACTACTAATACTACTACTACTGCTGCTGCTGCTGTTCTGGTATTTCCATCACTCATACTACTACTACTGCTGCTGCTGTTCTGCTATTTCCATCACTCATACTACTACTACTGCTGCTGCTGTTCTGGTATTTCCATCACTCATACTACTACCACTACTACTACTGCTACTACTACTACTGCTGCTTCTGTTCTGCTATTTCCACCACTCTTATTACTACTACTACTACAGCTACTACTACTACTTATATTACTGCTACTACTACTACTACTACTACTACTACTGCTTCTGTTCTGCTATTTCCACCACTCTTCGTACTACTACTACTGCTGCTGCTGTTCATCTATTTCCACCACTCTTCGTACTACTACTACTGCTGCTGCTGTTCATCTATTTCAACCACTCTTCGTACTACTACTACTGCTGCTGCAGTTCATCTATTTCCACCACTCTTCGTACTACTACTACTACTGCTGCTGCTGTTCATCTATTTCCACCACTCTTCGTACTAATACTACTGCTACTGCTGTTCTGCTATTTCCACCACTCTTCGTACTACTACTACTGCTTCTGCTGTTCATCTATTTCCACCACTCTTAATACTGCTACTAAAACTGCTGCTGCTCTTCTGCTAGTTCCACCACTCTTCGTACTACTGCTACTACTACTGCTGCTGCTGTTCATCTATTTCCACCACTATTCGTACTAATACTACTGCTGCAGATGTTCATCTATTTCCACCACTCTTCGTACTACTAGTACTGCAGCTGCTGTTCTGCTATTCCCACCACTCTTAATACTACTACTACTGCAGCTCTTCTGCTATTTCCACCACTCGTAGCTACTACTACTGCTCCTGCTTTTCTGTTGTTTCCACCACTCTTAGTACTACTACTACTACAGCTGCTGTTCTGCTATTTCCACCACTCTTAATACTGCTACTACTGCTGCTGCTGATTGTCTGCTATTTCCACCACTCTTAATACTACTACTACTGCTGCTGCTGTTCTGCTATTTCCACCACTCTTAATACTACTACTATTGCTGCTGGTGTTCTGCTACTTCCACCACTCTTAATACCACTATTCTGCTGCTGCTGTTCTGCTATTTCCACCACTCTTTCTACTACTAATGCTGCTGCTGTTCTGCTATTACCACCACTCTAAATACTACTACTACTGCTTCTTCTGTTTTACTATTTCCACCACTCTTAATACTACTACTACTACTACTACTACTACCACTACTACTACTACTACTACTACTACTACTACTACTACTACTACTACTTCTATTACTGCTGCTGTTCTGCTGTTTGCACCACTCTTAATACTACTACTGCTGCTGCTGCTGTTCTGCTATTTCCACCACTCTTAATACTACTACTACTACTGCTGCTGTTGTGCTATTTCCACCACTCTTAATACTACTACTACTACTGCTGCTGTTCTGCTATTTCCACCACTCTTAATACTACTACTACTACTACTACTCCTGCTGCTGCTGCAGCTGTTCTACTATTTCCACCACTCGTAATACTACTACTACTACTACTACTACTACTACTACTACTACTACTACTACTACTGCTACTACTGCTGCTGCTGCTGATCTGCTATTTCCACCATTCTTAATACTACTACTGCTGCTCAGCTGCTGCTCTGCTAATTCCACCACTCTTAGTTCTACTACTACTACTACTACTACTACTACTTCTACTACTGCAGCTGTTCTGCTATTTCCACTACTCTTAGTACTACTACTACTGCTGCTGTTCTGCTATTTCCACCACTCTTCGTACTACTACTATTGCTGCAGCTGTTCATCTATTTCCACCACTATTAATACTACTACTACTACTACTGCAGCTGTTCATCTATTTCCACCACTCTTCGTACTACTACTACTGCTGCTGCTGTTCATCTATTTCCACCACTCTTAATACTACTACTACTACTACTACTACTACTACTACTACT
Organism: Deroplatys truncata; assembly: GCA_030765065.1. NCBI lineage: Eukaryota > Metazoa > Arthropoda > Insecta > Mantodea > Mantidae > Deroplatys > Deroplatys truncata. Next base: position 19,697,242 of record CM060990.1, on the reverse strand, counting down.
ACTAATACTACTACTGCAGCTGTTCATCAATTTCCACTACTCTTCGTACTACTACTACTGGTGCTACAGTTCATCTATTTCCACCACTCTTAATACTACTAATACTGCAGCTGTTCTGCTATTTCCACCACACTTCGTACTACTACTACTGCTGCTGCTGTTCTTCTATTTCCACCACTCTTCGTACTACTACTACTGCTGCTGCTGTTCATCTATTTCCACCACTCTTCGTAACACTACTACTGCTGCTGTTCTACTTTTTCCACCACTCTATGTACTACTACTACTGCTGCTGCTTTTCTGCTATTTCCACCACTCTTAGTACTACTACTACTCCTGCTGCTGATCGTCTATTTCCACCACTCTTCGTACTACTACTACTGCTGCTGCTGTTCATCTATTTCCACCACTCTTCGTACTACTACTACTGCTGCTGCTATTCATCTATTTCCACCACTCTTCTTAATACTACTACTGCTGCTGCTGTTCATCTATTTCCACCACTCTTCGTACTACTACTACTGCTGCTGCTGTTCATCTATTTCCACCACTCTTCGTACTACTACTACTGCTCCTGCTGTTCTGCTATTTCCACCACTCTTCGTACTACTATTACTACTGCTGCTGCTGTTCTGCTATATCCACCACTCTTCGTACTACTACTACTACTGCTGCTGTTCATCTATTTCTACCACTCTTTGTACTATTACTACTGCTGCTGCTGTTCTGCTATTTCCACCACTCTTCGTACTACTACTACTGCTGCTGCTGTTCATCTATTTCCACCATTCTTCGTACTACTACTACTGCTGCTGCTGTTCATCTATTTCCACCACTCTTCGTACTACTACTACCGCTGCTGCTGTTCATCTATTTCCATCACTCATACTACTACTACTGCTGCTGCTGTTCTGGTATTTCCATCACTCATACTACTACTACTGCTGCTGCTGTTCTGGTATTTCTATCACTCATACTACTACTACTACTGCTGTTCTGCTATTTCCATCACTCATACTACTACTACTACTGCTGCTGTTCTGGTATTTCCATCACTCTTACTACTACTACTGCTGCTGCTGTTCTGCTATTTCCATCACTCATACTACTACTACTACTACTGCTGTTCTGCTATTTCCAACACTCATAATACTACTACTACTGCTGCTGCTGTTCTGGTATTTCCATCACTCATACTACTACTACTACTACTGCTGCTGCTGTTCTGGTATTTCCATCACTCATACTACTACTACTACTGCTGCTGCTGTTCTGGTATTTCCATCACTCATACTACTACTACTGCTGCTGCTGTTCTGCTATTTCCATCACTCATACTACTACTACTGCTCCTGCTGTTCAGCTATTTCCATCACTCATACTACTACTACTGCTGCTGCTGTTCTGGTATTTCCATCACTCATACTACTACTACTGCTGCTGCTGTTCTGCTATTTCCATCACTCATACTACTACTACTGCTGCTGCTGTTCTGGTATTTCCATCACTCATACTACTACTACTGCTCCTGCTGTTCAGATATTTCCATCACTCATACTTCTACTACTGCTGCTGCCGTTCTGCTATTTCCATCACTCATACTACTACTACTGGTCCTGCTGTTCAGCTATTTCCATCACTCATACTACTACTACTGCTGCTGCTGTTCTGGTATTTCCATCACTCATACTACTACTACTGCTCCTGCTGTTCAGCTATTTCCATCACTCGTACTGCTACTACTACTACTACTACTACTATTACTGCTGCTGGTGTTCTATTATTTCCATCGCTCTTACTACTACCACTACTGCTACCGCTACTACTACTACTGCTGCTTCTGTTCTGCTATTTCCACCACTCTTATTACTACTACTACTACTACTACTACTACTGCTTCTGTTCTGCTATTTCCACCACTCTTCGTACTACTACTACTGCTGCTGCTGGTCATCTATTTCCACCACTCTTCGTACTACTACTACTGCTGCTGCTGTTCATCTATTTCCACCACTCTTCGTACTACTACTTTTACTGCAGCTGTTCTGCTATTTCCACCTCTCTTTGTACTACTACTACTGCTGCTGCTGTTCTGCTATTTCCACCACTCTGCGTACTACTACTACTAGTGCTGCTGTTCATCTATTTCCACCACTCTTCGTACTACTACTACTACTGCTGCTGCTGTTCATCTATTTCCACCACTCTTCTTAATACTACTACTACTGCTGCTGCTGTTCATCTATTTCCACCACTCTTAATACTACTACTACTGCAGCTGTTCATCTATTTCCACCACTCTTCGTACTACTACTACTGCTGGTGCTGTTCGGCTATTTCCACCACTCTTCGTACTACTACTACTGCTGCTGCTGTTCATCTATTTCCACCACTCTTCGTACTACTACTACTGCTGCTGCTGTTCGTCTATTTCCTCCACTCTTCGTACTAGTACTACTGCTGCTGCTGTACTGCTATTTCCACCACTCTTCGTACTACTACTACTGCTGCTGCTGTTCAATTATTTCCACCACTCTTCGTACTACTACTACTGCTACTGCTGTTCATCTATTTCCACCACTATTAATACTACTACTACTACTACTACTACTACTACTACTACTACTACTACTACTACTACTACTACTGCAGCTGTTCATCAATTTCCACTACTCTTCGTACTACGACTACTGCTGCAACAGTTCATCTATTTCCACCACTCTTAATACTACTACTACTGCAGCTGTTCTGCTATTTCCACCACACTTTGTACTACTACTACTACTGCTGCTGCTGTTCTTCTATTTCCACCACTCTTCGTACTACTACTACTGCTGCTGCTGTTCATCTATTTCCACCACTCTTCGTAACACTACTACTGCTGCTGTTCTACTTTTTCCACCACTCTATGTACTACTACTACTGCTGCTGCTTTTCTGCTATTTCCGCCACTCTTAGTACTACTACTACTGCTGCTGCTGATCGTCTATTTCCACCACTCTTCGTACTACTACTACTGCTGCTGCTGTTCATCTATTTCCACCACTCTTCGTACTACTACTACTGCTGCTGCTATTCATCTATTTCCACCACTCTTCGTACTACTACTACTACTGCTGCTGCTATTCATCTATTTCCACCACTCTTCGTACTACTACTACTACTGCTGCTGCTGTTCATCTATTTCCACCACTCTTCGTACTACTACTACTACTGCTGCTGCTATTCATCTATTTCCACCACTCTTCTTAATACTACTACTGCTGCTGCTGTTCATCTATTTCCACCACTCTTCGTACTACTACTACTGCTGCTGCTGTTCATCTATTTCCACCACTCTTCGTACTACTACTACTGCTGTTGCTGCTGTTCTGCTATTTCCACCACTCTTCGTACTACTATTACTACTGCTGCTGCTGTTCTGCTATTTCCACCACTCTTCGTACTACTACTACTACTGCTGCTGTTCATCTATTTCTACCACTCTTTTTACTATTACTACTGCTGCTGCTGTTCATCTATTTCCACCATTCTTCGTACTACTACTACTACTGCTGCTGCTGTTCATCTATTTCCACCACTCTTCGTACTACTACTACCGCTTCTGCTGTTCATCTATTTCCATCACTCATACTACTACTACTGCTGCTGCTGTTCTGGTATTTCCATCACTCATACTACTACTACTGCTGCTGCTGTTCTGGTATTTCTATCACTCATATTACTACTACTACTACTGCTGTTCTGCTATTTCCATCACTCATACTACTACTACTGCTGCTGTTCTGGTATTGCCATCACTCATACTACTACTACTGCTGCTGCTGTTCTGGTATTTCCATCACTCATACTACTACTACTACTACTACTGCTGTTCTACTATTTCCATCACTCATACTACTGCTACTACTGTTGCTGCTGTTCTTGTATTTCCATCACTCATACTACTACTACTACTACTACTGCTGCTGCTGTTCTGGTATTTCCATCACTCATACTACTACTACTGCTGCTGCTGTTCTGCTATTTCCATCACTCATACTACTACTACTGCTGCTGCTGTTCTGGTATTTCCATCACTCATACTACTACCACTACTGCTACTGCTACTACTACTACTGCTTTTTCTGTTCTGCTATTTCCACCACTCTTATTACTACTACTACTACAGCTACTACTACTACTTATATTACTGCTACTACTACTACTACTACTACTACTACTGCTTCTGTTCTGCTATTTCCACCACTCTTCGTACTACTACTACTGCTGCTGCTAGTCATCTATTTCCACCACTCTGCGTACTACTACTACTGCTGCTGCTGTTCATCTATTTCAACCACTCTTCGTACTACTACTACTGCTGCTGCTGTTCATCTATTTCCACTACTCTTCGTACTACTACTACTACTGCTGCTGCTGTTCTGCTATTTCCACCACTCTTCGTACTACTACTACTGCTTCTGCTGTTCATCTATTTCCACCACTCTTAATACTGCTACTAATACTGCTGCTGCTGTTCTGCTATTTCAACCACTCTTCGTACTACTACTACTACTACTGCTGCTGCTGTTCATCTATTTCCACCACTATTTGTACTAATACTACTGCTGCAGATGTTCATCTATTTCCACCACTCTTCGTACTACTAGTACTGCAGCTGCTGTTCTGCTATTCCCACCACTCTTAATACTACTACTACTGCAGCTCTTCTGCTATTTCCACCACTCGTAGCTACTACTACTGCTCCTGCTTTTCTGTTGTTTCCACCACTCTTAGTACTACTACTACTGCAGCTGCTGTTCTGCTATTTCCACCACTCTTAATACTGCTCCTACTGCTGCTGCTGATGTTCTGCTATTTCCACCACTCTTAATACTACTACTACTGCTGCTACTGTTCTGCTATTTCCACCACTCTTAATACTACTACTATTGCTGCTGGTGTTCTGCTACTTCCACCACTCTTAATACCACTATTCTGCTGCTGCTGTTCTGCTATTTCCACCACTCTTACTACTACTAATGCTGCTGTTCTGCTATTACCACCACTCTAAATACTACTACTACTGCTTCTTCTGTTTTACTATTTCCACCGCTCTTAATACTACTACTACTACTACTACTACTACTTCTATTACTGCTGCTGTTCTGCTGTTTGCACCACTCTTAATACTACTACTACTGCTGCTGCTGCTGTTCTGCTATTTCCACCACTCTTAATACTACTACTACTACTACTACTGCTGCTGTTGTGCTATTTCCACCACTCTTAATACTACTACTACTACTGCTGCTGTTCTGCTATTTCCACCACTCTTAATACTACTACTACTACTACCACTACTACTACTACTACTCCTGCTGCTGCTGCAGCACTTCTACTATTTCCACCACTCGTACTACTACTACTACTACTACTACTACTACTACTACTACTACTACTACTACTGCTACTACTGCTGCTGCTGCTGTTCTGCTATTTCCACCACTCTTAATACTACTACTGCTGCTCAGCATCTGCTCTGCTAATTCCACCACTCTTAGTTCTACTACTACTACTACTACTACTACTACTACTACTTCTACTACTGCAGCTGTTCTGCTATTTCCACCACTCTTCGTACTACTACTATTGCTGCAGCTGTTCATCTATTTCCACCACTATTAATACTACTACTACTACTACTACTGCAGCTGTTCATCTATTTCCACCACTCTTCGTACTACTACTACTGCTGCTGCTGTTCATCTATTTCCACCACTCTTAATACTACTACTGCTGCTGTTGTTCTGCTATTTTCACCACTCTTAATACTACTACTACTGCTGCTGCTATTCTGCTAATTCCACCACTCTTAGTTCTACTACTACTACTGCTACTACTACTGCAGCTGTTCTGCTATTTCCACTACTCTTAGTACTACTACTACTGCTGCTGTTCTGATATTTCCACCACTCTTCGTACTACTACTACTGCTGCAGCTGTTCATCGATTTTCACCACTATTAATACTACTACTACTACTACTACTACTACTACTACTACTACTACTACTACTACTACTACTACTACTACTACTACTACTACTGCAGCTGTTCATCAATTTCCACTACTCTTCGTACTACTACTACTGCTGCTACAGTTCATCTATTTCCACCACTCTTAATACTACTAATACTGCTGCTGCTGTTCATCTATTTCCACCATTCTTCGTAACACTACTACTGCTGCTGTTCTACTTTTTCCACCACTCTATGTACTACTACTACTGCTGCTGCTTTTCTGCTATTTCCACCACTCTTAGTACTACTACTACTCCTGCTGCTGATCGTCTATTTCCACCACTCTTCGTACTACTACTACTGCTGCTGCTGTTCATCTATTTCCACCACTCTTCGTACTACTACTACTGCTACTGCTGTTCATCTATTTCCACCACTATTAATACTACTACTACAACTACTACTACTACTACTACTACTACTACTACTACTACTACTACTACTACTACTACTACTGCAGCTGTTCATCAATTTCCACTACTCTTCGTACTACGACTACTGCTGCAACAGTTCATCTATTTCCACCACTCTTAATACTACTACTACTGCAGCTGTTCTGCTATTTCCACCACACTTCATACTACTACCACTACTGCTGCTGCTGTTCTTCTATTTCCACCACTCTTCGTACTACTACTATTGCTGCTGCTGTTCATCTATTTCCACCACTCTTCGTAACACTACTACTGCTGCTGTTCTACTTTTTCCACCACTCTATGTACTACTACTACTGCTGCTGCTTTTCTGCTATTTCCACCACTCTTAGTACTACTACTACGCCTGCTGCTGATCGTCTATTTCCACCACTCTTCGTACTACTACTACTGTTGCTGCTGTTCATCTATTTCCACCACTCTTCGTACTACTACTACTGCTGCTGCTATTCATCTATTTCCACCACTCTTCTTAATACTACTACTGCTGCTGCTGTTCATCTATTTCCACCACTCTTCGTACTACTACTACTGCTGCTGCTGTTCATCTATTTCCACCACTCTTCGTACTACTACTACTGCTGCTGCTGTTCTGCTATTTCCACCACTCTTCGTACTACTATTACTACTGCTGCTGCTGTTCTGCTATTTCCACCACTCTTCGTACTACTACTACTACTGCTGCTGTTCATCTATTTCTACCACTCTTTGTACTATTACTACTGCTGCTGCTGTTCTGCTATTTCCACCGCTCTTCGTACTACTACTACTGCTGCTGCTGTTCATCTATTTCCACCATTCTTCGTACTACTACTACTGCTGCTGCTGTTCATCTATTTCCACCACTCTTCGTACTACTACTACCGCTGCTGCTGTTCATCTATTTCCATCACTCATACTACTACTACTGCTGCTGCTGTTCTGGTATTTCCAACACTCATACTACTACTACTGCTGCTGCTGTTCTGGTATTTCTATCACTCTTACTACTACTACTACTACTACTACTACTGTTCTGCTATTTCCATCACTCATACTACTACTACTGCTGCTGTTCTGGTATTTCCATCACTCATACTACTACTACTGCTGCTGCTGTTCTGGTATTTCCATCACTCATACTACTACTACTGCTGTTCTGCTATTTCC